>JAGDQO010001024.1:0-27428 GCA_018342035.1 Solanum appendiculatum | reverse complement strand
TACTGACAAAAAAGAACTTGCGAGTAAGATCAAATAGTCTGTATCCCTTCTGAGTGGTGGAATAGCTCATGTGGACTGATTTCACAGCTCTGGCACCAAAGTTGTCTCTTGTGTGAGAATGGGTGGTAGCATAGCATAGACAACCCAACACTCTGAGGTGGTCCGATTTAGGTTTCCTGCCAAGGAACATCTCAAGTGGAGATTTACCTTCTAAGGCACTAGTTGGTATTCCATTAATGAGATAAACAACATTTTGGACACAGCAGCCCCAAAACCTGATTGGAATGGAACCTTGGAACCTTATTGATTGAGCTACTTCTAAAATTTACCTGTGTTTTCTTTCAACCACCCCATTTTGTTGGGGTGTGTAACACAAGAACTCTGATGAACAATCCCTGCATTACTGAATAAAGTATGACAAGTAGAATTGAAAAATTCTGATCCATTATCACTTCTGAAAATTTTGACAACAGTTTCAAATTGTGTCCTAACAAGGTTCAGGAAATCTTTCAAGACAACAGGTACATCACTCTTAGACTTTAGTAAGAAAATCCACACCATTCTAATGTGGTCATCCATTAAGGTTAGAAAATATCTATGACCATCATAAGTAGGTACCTTGTAAGGAACCCAAACATCTCCATGAACTAAATCAAACATCTTATTAGCTCTACTAATACTATGAGAAAAAGGCAATCTAGTTTGCTTTTCTAATGGACAAACAGGGCAAACAACACTCTTTGCTTGTTTAGTCAACTGCATTTGCACTACGACCTTGTGGGGAACATGACCCAATCTCTTATGCCAGATGTCAATACTTATGGATGCATTGCAAACTGCTACTGGATGTTGAATACTTCTGGAATGCAAGTGATACAAATCATCTATCATTTTACCAATCCCCTTCACCTGACCAGTGTGAAGGTCCTGCAGCAAGCAAAAATCAGGATAGAATTTCTTAACACAGTTCAATTCTCTTGTCAACTTGGCTACTGAAAGCAAATTCAGTTTGAAACCTAGAACATACAATACATTTCTGATCTGCCCCTGTCCTATCCTACAACTACCAACATGTAGTATAAGAAGTTTGCTTCCATCAGAGAAATGCACATCACCAACTCCCTCACATTTACTAATATCTGATAAAAAGCTAGGGTGACATACCATGTGATTAGTAGCCCCAGTATCCACTATTCAATCACATATATTCTTGTTATCTAGTAAAGTACATAGATTACCTGCCATGTTTGTTGATGGTGCAAAGGTGGAACCCTTGTGGAACATGTGTTGAACCTGTGCATATTGATAAGAGGATAAAGAGACAGTGATGTTTTCATCAGTCATCACTTCAGAGTGTTGCACATGGTCTTTGCCAGCTCCTATTTGGTTCCTAGTGTGAGGTTCATTACCAAAAGGTTGTCTAGCAGTAAAGTGATGTCCACCATGCTCAGTTTCATGTGTTGATGTGCTACATTTGATGCCTGAATAACCATAATAAGAGTGAGGATGACTGGGATGCATGTATGGAGGCCAATATCCAGCTTGAGGAGCCTGAGGAGGAGCTTGAGGAAAACACTGATGTGGACCTGGTGTTGCAGATGATGCATGATTAGCCAGAGGCTTCCTCTTCCCCTTAAAGTTCTCTGGATAACCTATGAGTTGATAGTAATCCAACACTGTGTGGCCAAGCATCTTGCAATGATCGCATTGGTCATTCCAGTTCCTCTTAGGCTTTTGATAACCACGATTAGGGGGTATTCCTCGAACATGACCTGTATTCCTACTTGATCCTCGTGCACTCCAAAAGGCAGTAATATCATTACCTTCCCCTAGAACATGTTTCCCTGAGTAATTGACGGATCTGTGACTCTCTTCTTCCATAATCATGACATAACATTGATTCAGACTAGGCTCATTCGTCTTCATAAGGATCTGTCTCTTAAAGTGTGCATACGTATCATTCAATCCACTCAGAAATTGAAGTATTTTTTGTTGATGCAAATGCTCAAGGTACTTCTTATATCTTGCACAACCACAATTGGGAAAAGGTACAATCGCATCAGATTCAGCCTAAAGTTCTTTCAATCTAGTGAAGTAGGTAGAGACAGTATCAGTCCCCTGTGAAATGGTTGCGATATCCCTATGTAATTGAAAAATCCTCATGCGATTAACCTTATCAAACCTCTCCTGCAAGTCCTCCCAAACTAAGTGAGCGTCAATAGCATAAACAATTCTACTGAAAAAAGGTGAAGCCACAATATTGATAATCCACGATAAGACAATTGCGTTGCATGTGTCCCATTGCTCCTGCAATTCTTTCTCGACCGAGCTCTTCTTGCATGTGCCGACAACGAATCCTAATTTTCTCTTCGCCTGCAGGGCGATACACATCGATCTTCGCCATAAGCTATAGTTCTCAGATCCTTTTAGTTGAATCGGAACTAATACAAATCCAGGCCCATCCGAAGGTCCTATGAACAGAGGATGCTGCTGGTCGATTTTGATTTCCACTATTATTGCCCCTGAACTTCCTTAATTGAAGAAATAACAACAATGAAGAAAAAAAAATGAATCGAAGCACTTGCAGACGCTACGCTGATCTGCAACCTAAGCTTTGCTGATCGTCGATCTGAAGAATTCTCCCTGCATTCTCTTCTAGAAGCTTCTGATCGTCATTTCGAACTCTGATACCATATTGAGACTGAGAGAAAATGGAGAAAATATCTAATGTATTGATTGAATGTAATAGTATCTGTACAAGTATATTTATAGACAAAGCGACTAATCTGTAACTGCCTCTAACTATAACTAATCACTGTTAATTAGTTAACTAACTAACTACTAAACATAACTAACTATTGGACATCTGTCATATACATGTGCGCAGCTCATGTGATCCCTTCAATATCTTTGTATAACATTAACTTATTGTTAATTTATAATTGAAACATGCATGCATTGTAGTCATAACCTCTATATTTATTAGCTACTTTGGAACCTCCTAAAATCGTATTCAAGTAAATTGAATATATATCAAGCTAGGTTTAATTTATTTGGTCGCTATTCAAGCAAAATATCGATCAATATCATTGAAGTTTATGAAATATTATGTATTTTTCAAAGATAGAAAGAGGTCTTAGATCTTAGACTTAAAAGATGAGTGATATTGATGATAGTTAAATAAGATGATCCCCTCCATTTAGTTGTATCTTTGTAAATGTTTTACTGATACAATAGAGGTCTTGTCGAAACCCCCATCATCTCAATAGGTGAAAGCCTAAATAATGATACATGAATTGATTGATGTATAATCTTTGAATGAATAATATAAATAGATTTTGGTATTAAAAAAAGAGTGATAGTTTTGTTGTCCAAAGATGATGAAGATTTAAAACTTGTCCTTCCTTAGGGAGTGATTCTTTAAAGGACAAGTATTATAGTAGATAACAAACTTGTGAAAAGAAATGGTCCAATGGACAACGATTGGCACCCAAAGATAAAAACTTGCTTATGGTGCCGTGGTTGAAGTGTTCAAGCCCCACATGGAAGGTGTAGTTTCAAACCTTAGTAGAATAACTATTTATTTGGGAACTATTCAAGCGAAATATTGATCAATATCATTGGAGTTTATGAAATACTATCTATTTTTCAAAGATAGAGAAAGGTCTTGAACTTAAAAGATGAGTGATATTGATGATAATTAGATATGATGTTCCCTAACATTTGTCTGTATCTTTGTAAATGTTTAATTGATACAGTAGAGATTTTGTCAAACCCCCCATCATCTCATTAGGTAAAAGCCTAAATAATGATAAATGAAAATAGACTAATATATAATCTTTGAATGAATAATATAAATAGATTTTGGTAAAAAAAGAAGAGATAATTGCTTTCAAAAGATATGGAGATTTAAAACTTGTCATTCTTTAGGGAGTGATTTTTTAAAGGACAAATAATATAGTAGACAACAAACTTGTGAAACGAAATGGTCCAATGGACAACGATTGATACCCAAAGATAAAAACTTGCTCATGGTGCCGTGGTTGAAGTGCTCAAGCCCCGCATGGAGGATGTAGTTTCAAACCGTAGTAGAATAACTATTTATTTGGGCACTATTCAAGCAAAAAATCGATCAATATCATTGGAATTTATGAAATACTATGTGTTTTTCACAGATAGAAAGAGGTCTTGGACTTAAATGATGAGTGATATTGATGATAGTTATATCTGATGTTCCCTTCCATATGGTTGTATCTTTGTAAATGTTTTATTTATACGGTAAAGGTCTAGTCGAACCCCCCATCATCTCATTAGGTGAAACCCTAAATAATGATAAATAAAAATAGATTAATGTATAATCTTTGAATGAATAATATAAATAGATTTTGGTAAAAAAAGAGAGAGAGATAATTTTGCTTTCAAAAGATGATGGAGATTTAAAACTTGTCATTCTTTAGGGAGTGATTCTTTAAAGGACAAATATTATAGTAGACAATAAACTTCTGAAAAGAAATGGTCCAATGGATAGTGATTGACACCCAAAGATAAAAACTTGCTCATGGTGTCATGGTTGAAGTGCTCAAGCCCCACATGGAAGATGTAGTTTCAAACCTTAGTAGAATAACTATTTATTATGAAAAAGGATAAAACAATATCTTTAAACTATGTGAAATTGAACGAAAAATGTTCTCAGTTAATAATTTAATTTTAAAATGTCTTTATCTCAATAGTTTGGTCCAAAATATCCTTATTGTTACTAATTAATGGGTCAAAAATACCCCTTTTCGAATAAATAAATATCTATTTTTTTCTTTTTAAACACATTTTTATCCTAATGATTATTTTTTAATTAGAAAATATTTATCCTACTTCAATTAGGGAAAGACTGAGAAATAAAAATATTTTCTATATATTAGGAATTTTTAATCATTATCTGAATGAAAGTTAATATATATGACCTATATTATTAGTTAAAGATGTATATGAAGTTATTCTATTTTAATTGTTAAAATGAAATTAAGAAGAAAAAAAGATTGTTTTCTATTTGTTTATTAGTTAATATTTTTATTAGGAAAAAAGATTTTTTGACCCATAAACTTTTCGCCTGGAAGAGGGTCAGTCTCAAAGCAAATGAAAGCGGTTGATTTGATGCTCTCCGGAAAGAGCCAAAATAGCCGCGGATGCAGAGTTAACACTACCCTGCTTCCATCCCCTATCTCACATTCTTTTCCTATGTCGACGTACCTAACGTGACACACTATATACATCAGCAGAGATCACTACGGATTTGAACTTTAGCTTGTGCGGGCCCCCGTCAATTCCTTTGAGTTTCATTCTTGCGAACGTACTCCCCAGGCGGGATACTTAACGCGTTAGCTACAGCACTGCACGGGTCGATACGCACAACGCCTAGTATCCATCGTTTACGGCTAGGACTACTGGGGTATCTAATCCCATTCGCTCCCCTAGCTTTCGTCTCTCAGTGTCAGTGTCGGCCCAGCAGAGTGCTTTCGCCGTTGGTGTTCTTTCCGATCTCTACGCATTTCACTGCTCCACCGGAAATTCCCTCTGCCCCTACCGTACTCCAGCTTGGTAGTTTCCACCGCCTGTCCAGGGTTGAGCCCTGGGATTTGACGGCGGACTTAAAAAGCCACCTACAGACGCTTTACGCCCAATCATTCCGGATAACACTTGCATCCTCTGTATTATCGCGGCTGCTGGCACAGAGTTAGCCGATGCTTATTCCCCAGATACCGTCATTGCTTCTTCTCCGGGAAAAGAAGTTCACGACCCGTGGGCCTTCAACCTCGCCCGCGTGTTAGCTTGCTTGTACTATCGCTCGCCTGCCTGATCTGCTTTCTGGCTAGCTTCTTTATGGCAAGCGCTACCCGTCGCTTGCACTACATTGTCTGACGATAACCTCACTAGCCTTCTCGGCCAGTTAGTCTAACCACAGGGATCCCTTCCTGCTTATCCACCCACCGTAATAACAATGGAAGTATTTTTGCACCAAACTATGAACAGCTAAGACATTTTTGGAGCAAACTATTAACAGAAGATATTTTTATTCAGTTTCATGTAGTTTAAACACATTTTTAAAATCCTTTTCCGTTTATTTTATAAATCTTTCCTATATTGTTCCCTTTTCTTTCTTCTTGATTTTGTTCTCATTCTACTATATCTTTCTATTCACAGTTACAAATCCTTCATCCTCATTCATATTACATTATTATTTCTTATTGTGAATCCCCTCTGGCTCATTTTGAGTAGCTTGATTGGTAACTCCACTACTCAAGTATTATTTTTTTTTTGGTTAAAAGAGATATATTATATTTATAGTTAATATGCATCATCCAAATCAGATGGTTACATAACCCACTATTAGTAGGGCTAAACTTAAGAGGAATAGAAATATTAGAAATATTAGTACTACTAGATACATTATTATGGGGGTTTCTTTCTAGGATAACAAAATTATTGCCCCCTTTATCGCCTCCATGGCTTCATTGACAAAAGATGGTTGAGCTTCCCACTTCCCAAAAACAACGGTTAACTCCAATCTTGCTCCCTTTTAGCTAGTAGGTCTGCCATCTGGTTTATCTTCCTAAGGTTGTGCTTGATTGGCGGGTTCTTCAGCTGTTGGAGCAATGCCCTGCAATCATAAATAATGTTAGCAAAGGATTCAGTTCCTTCATTAAGCATTCCTATGGCTTCTTCTGAGTTCAATGCTATTTCAATAGTTGTTAAGTTCATTTGCTGCCAGTTGGAGTCCGATCCATAGTATATCTGTCACGACCCAAAAATGGGCGTCATGACACTCATCTTATCCCACCAAGACAAGTCAGCTAAAATTCAACTAATATGATAAGTGCGGAAGTAAAGAGAGAATTTGTCTAATACTCTAAAATAATGCGGAAACTTATAATCAACTTAAATATACCCCAAAACCTGGTTGTCACGTGCACAAGTCTCTAATGTATTACAATAGATTTGAAAGAAAAAACTAGTCTCAAATGATGTTGTCCCTAAAGTAGAACAAGATCATGAATAGGAGTGAAAAGGTATGCTGAGATGACAATTAGCTACCTCACAAATCTCCATAGGAAGCCTCGGACAAGAAGATAAGAGGAAAGTATCATGAAGATCCGGGCTCATAACCTACAAAAATGTAGAAGCAAGGAGTAAGTACCAAACCACACGGTACTCAGCAAGAAAACTTCAAAACACAAGCTAAGGGTAGGGAATACGGGTACTCCTTACACCTCACCCGAACCTCCACAACTATAACCTGCATAAAAACCAGTCCAACTTAATAGTTCACAATTTACACAGCACATAGCTCAACCTCATCACTTTAACAATTACATATCAACAACACATGAGATTAAATTCACAAATCACAAGTTCCACAGAAAGGCACTCACAAGTTCACAAATGATAAAGATATGCAATGCAATGAAATGCAATGTCTAGTGTAGTGATGCATGTCTGACCTAGTGATACACACCCGCTGTCTCTCAGTCTGGGACCCATGGGGGACATATTTGTCCATGCATCCGTCGCGGCGTGCAACACGATCCTCGATAATGAAATTCATCGCGGCGTGTGATATGTCCCTCAATAATAAAATTCGTCGCAGCGTGGACACAACCCTTGAATCATAGTATCTGTCGCGGCACACGACACATCCCTCGAATCATAATATCTGTCGCGGCGCATGACACGTCCCTCGAAATAGGGCTGTTCAAAATCGAATCGAAATCGATAACCCGAACCGAAAAAAAGTTATTAGTTTATCAGTAATGGGATATTGGTTTAGAGGTTTTGATAACGGTTTTGATATTTTTTGTTATCCGGTTATCGATTCTTAACGGTTTGAGGTTTTTTTCTTAATGGGATAACCGATAACCCGATAGTAAATTAAATAATTATACTTATATCATTTTGTATATAAAATCCTTGACTTAGTGTTTAGTTTCCTACTTTTATTTCTGGCTGTCTCAAACTCTTGGATATTCTACAATGTAAAAGTGTTTGCTTCAAAATCGAACCGAACCGACCGATACGCAGCCCTACCTCGAAATGGTACATCCTCTTTAATTTCTTATTCTTCTTCAATTCACATAACACTTGTCACAACCATGTTTCAGAACCAATGCAAATAACATGTTCACATAAATAATGAGGAGATGACCATTTTCATAACAATGCACACTTCACAACAATACAATCGTGATACAACATCAACAATGAATCAATAAGCCTTTCAAACCATTCTCAACACATCACACACCAATAATTAATCACATTGTCTTTTATTACCCCTTTTTCATCATTAAAATTATTCAATATGGACAAATCAACCCATCACCAAGTACCATTACTTTCCAACACATACCACAAGGAAATACACGAATTCTATACACTTAACAAGGGTTGAGAAATCTACTTGCCTCAAATAATTAAACAATCACTTCGGGACTTGAGCCTTCCCCTTTCATTAGGCATCCAACTCAATGCAATCTATTGTAGCTTCGTCACCATCTGATTGTGCCGAGGTTATGCGAGCCGTCCTCCTTATGAGGTTTTCTTTTCTTTTAATAAAAGAATGATCTAAAATAATATAGGGTATTAACTTAAATTATATTATATTTGAACTTGGCCCATTAACCACCAACTAAATTGATTATTTAAAATCATCCACTAATTAAATATCCGTAATTAAACGAGTAATTCAAAATTCTCATTTAAAATTCAAGGGAAGAGTCTTTAATGAAAGAGGAAGGAACTAGTTCTCAAAATGACCTTACGGGTCATTACAATATCGCCAGTAGTTTAGCTTGAACTGAACTTAAAACGCTGATCTTGATAGAGAAGCCTATCACCCAATTTCCTCTGTGATCTCTGATTACGCCTCGAGCTCCTCAGTTACTAGTTTAATAATCGAAGGAGCCGTCGACATTGAGTTTTACTCCTGATCATGGAGCTTCCCAATGACTATTTGGTGGAGCTTCCCAATGACTATTGGGTGTTTCTATATGCTGCTTATTCACTTTAGTGGGTTGGTTTGCTAAGTTGTAGTATTCCACTTCTCTTTGATAGGGTAATGATATGTGAATGTCTTTGCTTTGTTTTAGATGATTATTGTTGTTACATTGGAGCCATACATTCCATAAGCAGAAAGGGAAGACCAATTGCCAGTCAAAGAGGCAGTCCAATGTGACTTTAATGTTTTTCATGGCTAAAAGCCATTGTCGTTTATCCATGACTTCTATATTGCTAAATTTTTTTAGGAGACCCAGATAGTCCCAATATTTTTTGACTGAAGTGCATTCTAAAAAGATGTGCCTTACAGATTCTTTCAAATCACACGTTGCGCAGTTGGGGGATATGTCAATACCAATTCCATTTAGGTATTTACATGTAGGTTAGTCTTTCGTGGTGGCGTAGCCATAACAAATTTTTTATCTTATTTTGGGCACCTTAGTTTCCAAATCCATTTGTAGTTTTTTTAGTCCGATGGGTGTTTTCTTTTTTGGTATTTTTTTAAGTTGTTATAAGAGGAGGAGGTAGTGAATATCCCCTTGGTGTTCTTCATCCATATTGGGTTGTCTCTCCTGACCCCCGTTTGAGGTATCGTGATGTCCGATATTTTCTGTCTAATACTATGGGGAAGGTTGTTTGTAAGGTTGTTGAGGTTCCACTCTCCTTATATGTAGCAACTCACCTTTTGGTTTTCTTCATTTTGCTCCAAAGGGCCATGTAGGGCCTCTCTTAGAGTAATGAAGTTGGTAATCCAATTACCTGTTTAAAATTCAATATTTTCCCAGTTCCCTAACTCCTAGAATATGCATTTTTTCACTCTTGCCAGCCTATTAGTACATTTCTCCATATATTGCTATGGTTTTTTTTGGAGGATCTTAAGAGTCTTGTAAAGGGTGATTTTTTGAGTGGACACTCAATATGGTAGATGCCCAAAGTTTTGAGGGGTTCTTAAAGGTTTTCCATACTAGCTTATGGAGTAGAGCGTTACTTTTAATCTTACTTTTTTTGTAGACCTAACTCTCCTAGTTTCTTTTGTTCTGTAACTACTTCCCAGCTAAGTAGGTGTAATTTGCGCTTAGTGTCAGTAGTCCCCCATATAAAGTTGCGCTGAATTTTGTCAATCCTATTGGTGATGCTTATTGGTAGTATATGGAGTTGCATGACGTGCATGGGAATACTATTTAAACATACTTTGTATAGGGTCGTTGTTAGAGTGGAAAACCTAACCCCCAATGTGGAGGTAGAGAATATTATATATAGACAAAATATTATCTAAGTATTACATAAGTGGTACAGAAGAATAAGTAAATTACAATATGTGTACAAATAGGTTAAGTAACTCTAATACCCCCCTTCAAGCGAAACGGTGGTGGACGAAGGCCAAGCATTGCGCGGAAAGATTCAAACTGAGGCCGAGGAAGACTCTTGGTAAAGATGTCAGCCACCTGAAGCGTGGTCGGGACAAACTTAGTGTAGAGTTTACCAGACGACACAAGCTCCCGAATGAAGTGATAGTCCAGATCAATGTGTTTCGCCCTCTTATGAGACACAGGATTTTGTGTGAGAAAGAGTGCACTCCGATTGTCACATAGCAGCGTGGGGCGATCAGGAGGCAAGGCATGGAGCTCGCGAAGCAAGTGAGTGATCCATACAATTTCAGCCGCAGTATTCGCCATGGCTCGATACTCCGATTCACAACTGGAGCGGGAGATAGTCGGTTGTTTCTTAGCACTCTAGGATACTAATTTTCCACCAAGGAAAATAGAGTAGCCATAAGTAGAACGGCGAGTTTCGAGACATCTGGCCCAATCAGCATCCGAGTAACCAAGAATAGAGACATTATGCGGCTTGGTGAACAACAGGCCATAGGCAAGTGTGCCTTTGACATACCGAAGAATGCGCTTGACACACTGGAAATGAAAAACAGTCGGTGTCTGTAAGAACTGACTAACCTGGTTCACTGCATAGGACAGATCCGGACGAGTAATGGTAAGGTACTGCAATGCTCCGACTAGAGACCGATAATGAGTTGGATCCTGAAAAGGATCACCAGCGGTGATGAAGGACTCATGAGGAGCTAAGGGGGTGTGCACAGGCTTAGAATCAAGCAAAGCAGCACGTTCAAGGATATCACGAGCATACTTGGATTGGCTGAGAAATAACCCATTATCAGTATAGGTCACTTCAAGACCAAGAAAATAATTGAGAGCTCCAAGATCTTTAATAGCAAACTCCTGGTGTAGACGAGAGATAAACGCAACCATGTTGCCTTTGATACTGTTTTACTTTTACATAAGTTAGGTTCTTTGTCTGTTACTTCTATTTTACCCAAACCAGTCATTTGCTCTTCTTGTCAACTCTCTAAAGGACACCGTTTGTCATTTGATTTAAATAATAAACGATCTTTGCATCCTTTGAACTTAATACATTGTGATTTGTGGGGCCCTGCGCCTATTACATCTACTGATAACTATAGGTATTATGTGGCCTTTGTTGATGACTACTCTCGCTTCACTTGGTTTTATCCTCTCAAAACCAAGTCTGGATTTGCTGCTGTTTTGTCTGTTCTCATGAAGTTTGTGCAAACTCAATTTTCTCAAAAAATTAAGGTTTTTCAAAGTGATGGAGGCACAGAGTTTGTTAATCACACTGCTCGTCGACTATTTGAAGAAAATGGCACTTTTCACAGGTTATCTTGTCCGTATACGCCCCAGCAAAACGGCAGAGTTGAGAGAAAACACCGTCACATCGTGGAGACTGGTTTGGCCATGCTTTTTAATGCAAATGCTCCTACCTCTTATTGGGTAGATGCGTTCAGCTCCGCTGTTTATATCATCAATCGTCTACCTTCGAAGGTTTTGAACAACAAGTCTCCTTTTGAGCTCTTGTTTTCTGAGAAGCCCAATTATCGTACCTTCAAGGTCTATGGCTGCCGAGTATTTCCATATCTTCGAGACTATACAAATCACAAGTTATCTCCAAGAAGTCTTCCGTGCATCTTCATCGGTTATAGCTCTCAATACAAAGGTTATCGGTGTCTTGATCCGGCAATGTCTCGCATCTATGTTACTCGCCATGCTCGTTTTGATGAGCACTCTTTACCTTTTTCGGGCGTTACTTCATCAACGGACTTAAACTCCTTGCATCTCTCAACCTTTTTGGAGCCGTCTTCCATGCCGGCAGAATCCTCCGTGATCACTAGTTCTTTGTCTTCGCCAGCCTCAACGCATTTGCCTTCTCTATGTCCTCCTTGTTTGGATGGTTTTCACAGTGATAACCCGGCAGTATCCCAGCCATTACATGCTGCACCGTCTGATGCTTCACCCGCTGCAGTGCCGCCAGTCCTTGTTCCTTCCACATCGTCTCGGGTCGGCCTTCCCTCGCAACAACCTGCTGCCCCATCTCTGCCGACTATGGCTGCCGATTTAGGTGATTCTTTGGCTCCACCTCAGCTCCCTGCATCAGTGTCCACTCCAGCAGTTCATCCCATGGTAACTCGGTCCAAGGCAGGCATTTTTAAACCTTCCACTCGACATCAAGCCAACTTAGCTCATCTTGAAACTCATCGCCTCTTTAGCGCTTTATTTGCTTCTTCTGAACCAAGAGGGTTCAAGTCGGCTGCTAAGCACCCACAGTGGATGGCTGCAATGCATGAGGAAATGTCCGCTCTAACTCAAAATGCTACGTGGACTTTGGTGCCTCGTCCGCAATCCAGTAATGTTGTTGGTTCCAAATGGGTTTTTCGCACTAAGTACAACTCAGACGGGTCTGTTGAACGTTTCAAAGCGCGACTGGTGGCTCAAGGCTTCACTCAAATCCCTGGCTTAGATTATTCCCACACCTTTAGTCCGGTGGTTAAGGCTTCTACGGTACGAATTGTCTTATCTCTTGCCGTTATCAACAATTGGAAGCTTCATCAGCTTGATGTCAAAAATGCCTTCTTGCATGGTCATCTGAATGAAGTTGTTCATATGGAACAACCCCCTGGCTTTGCAGACCCTCGGTTTCCTGATCATGTGTGTCGCTTGAACAAAGCGTTATACGGCCTCAAGCAGGCTCCGCGTGCTTGGTTTCAGCGATTAAGTTCCTTCCTTCTCAACAATGGTTTTACGTGCAGTCGCTCTGATACCATGTTAGAGTGGAAAACCTAACCCCCAATGTGGAGGTAGAGAATATTATATATAGACAAAATATTATCTAAGTATTACATAAGTGGTACAGAAGAATAAGTAAATTACAATATGTGTACAAATAGGTTAAGTAACTCTAATAGTCGTCCTTCCGGCTAAATTTAGGAATTTGGTCTTCCAACAAGCCATCTTATATTGAAGATAATCCAAGATAAATTGAAAATCTTGGTGCTTTATTTTTCCTGTGTGATGGAAAATCCTAGGTATTTCCCAAATTTGGTTGTTTGACGAAATCCCATTATTTGATTAATGCTTGTTTGATGTTATTAGGGAAGTTGTTTGAGAATAGAATAGTGGATTTCTCATTGTTAATACTCTGACCACTTACATCAAAAAAATGTTTGAAAGTGTCTTGAATAGACTGTCATGATTTTAAGTCTGTTTTAGACATCAGGACTAAGTCATCTGCGTAGAAAAGGTGCGATAACTCCGGTCCCTTGCCAACAATTATAATTGGTTTCCAGCTCTTCTCATGTAGAGATATGTGAATACTATTTGAGACGAACTCCATGCATATCAAGGATATATATGGGGACATAGGGTCACCCTACCTATTGCCTCTAGATGGTTCAAAAAGCTCAGTTATAGTTCTGTTTACCAGGACTGCTACCTTGCTAGTTTATATACAGGACATTATGATACTGCTAATTTTTGGGGGGAATTTAAGGGATTAGACGGTGTGATAGACAAAGGACCATTCAATTTTATCAAAAGTCTTTCCGAGGTACCTTTCATTCTTTTGAATTAGTTAACTAGTTCCTACACTATAATGGCATTGTCTGTAGCCTGTCTATTTTTTAGGAAGATAGCTTGAATTGGACCTACAAGGAGGTTCATTAAAGGCTTGATGCGGTTAGAGATGATTTTGGTTATGATCTTATAGGTCGTATTGCAAAGACTTATAGGTTTGAACTCTTTTAGTGACGATGCATTTTTTGTTTTTGGTATCAAGCAGATATGAGTAGTGTTTATCAAGGGTTGATGCACCCATCATCCCAAGTTTTCCTACAGAGCTCTATAATGGAAAGCCCTACGATATCCCAGTACTTTTGATAGAAAAAATGGTGAATTCCACCTGGATCTGGGGCCTTATTTGGTTGAAAAGATTTAACTACTTCCCTAATTTCTTTTGTGGTTAGCTCCTCATCAAGGCTTGTTAAATTTAGGTTTTGACAAGAACTTATGGGATGACTTTGGTTTCTCCGGAGATTGAGTGATTGGATTTAAATAATTTTTTTAAAAAAATATGTTGTATGCTGGATTATATTTTCTTGTTTGTGTATCCAACTGCCATCCTCTAATTTAAGGGTCGTAATTCTATTCCTTCTCCTATTTAGAGTGGATATGTGGAAGAACTTAGTGTTCGCATCTCCTTGGTTAATACAGTTGACGAAAGATCTGAGCTTCCAAAAGTCCTCTTTGAATTTTGAGATGTTATATTCAATAGTTAAATTTTGCTCCAGATCTTGTAGGAATCGACTGGAAGTGTAGCTGGGGTATGATTGGATTCCCTGGAGTCATCCTAGTATTTGACGCTTTTTTTCTAAAGATATATCCAAATGTTGCTTTACTCCAGTTGGTGGTTTTAGACTCAAAGGACTGTAAGACTTTTAGGATCTTTGTTTCTTTCTCCCAAATTGACTCTACTATATTTTTTAACTCTGGATGGGCATACCACATAGTCTCTAATCTAAAGAGTCTATTATTCATGTTGAATGGATTTTTAAAAAGAGAGATTAGTAGATGACAATGGTCTACATGGCAGATGGTACACTTGAGCATCGGGATAATTTTCTAGCCACTCATTATTTGCTAGGAACCTGTCTAATCTTTCATATATTAACGAAAATATGTTTTTAAACCTCTTATTAATCCATGTGTATTTACTCTCTTTAAAGCCCAAGCCTATATAAGCTGACAGTAGTTTATGATATTTAAGAGGCCTTTTGAATGTAAGCAGTTAATAGGATTCCCACCTTTTTTTTGGGAGTTGGTTAGGAGTTCTTTAAAGTCTCCTCCGATAAGCCACCGACCATTATAATTATTTTTTTGTCTTTTAGATTTTCCCGTAAAAGTTTTATGTTGCATGAATAAGTAGTAGCATAAACACAACTGAATAACCAAGTTTTTTTAGAATCGTATACCTTTATCATTGCGTGCACCTCTTGCGTAGTTGTTTCGATTGTCAAGCTCCAGAAAACTGTCATCCCACAACACAACGATCCCTCCTGAGTTCCCATTCACTGGGACCTCTATCATGCGATTGAAGGGAGAGTTTTCGAGGAGGGGATGGTGGCACTGCATTTTAGTTCCTAAGAGAGCTACTAAAAAAGGTTTATGCCAATCAATCAGTGATCTAAAGTTTCTCCTAAACTCAGGGTCGTTACACCCTTTACAATTCTATATTATTATATTCATTGATCTAGTGTTCAAGTTGCGTGGAACGATTAATGGTATATTCCTCCTGGATTCTACTTGTATCTCTTGATCTCTCAGTAGGGGGTTCATTATTAGGATATAGTTCCCTATCTTCCGATTCATTGGAGGCCTTATATCTAGCAAGCTTTTTAGTAGATTCGGATGAGATATAATGATAAATAAAATTTGTATTTATTTTCTTTAGTACTGTTATTTCTATTCTCGTTTGTCTCATTAGTTCCAGTGTTTCTTCTACTTCTTCGGTGTTTGTAGTAAGATGAGGGGATGGGGGATTGAAGTGAGGGGGAGTTGGTACCTGAGAGGATGATGCCTAGAGATCCCATTTACAATATCACTGGAAAGGATTCCCCTTGCTGGTAAGAGGGTTGTAGTGGGGATCCAGCATCCAGTTCAGTGAGGGAGATGGAAAGAAAGGAACTTCCCCTTGCTGTGTTTCAAGATGGTGGAGAAGTGGAGTCTCCCAGGTCGGGATATTGAAGAATGAAAGGTGGGGGAATGGGTAATCCATTTTAGGTTGTAGTATAGTGGACAACAAAACCTAATGGTTATAGGTCTCCATCGCCTACCTAGCTATGAACCATGCACATGATTTTACAAATAACATCTTGCTAAAAAGAAAACACTTTTACATTATAGAATACCTAAAAGTTTGAGACAGCCAAAAATAAAAGTAGGAAACTAAACTCTAAGTCAAGGACTTTATATACAAAATGATAAAAATATAATTATTTAATTTACTATCGGGTTATCTGTTAATCCGTTAAGAAAAAACTTCAAACCGTTAAGAACCGATAATCCGATAACAAAAAAAATTAAAACAGTTATCAAAACCGCTAAACCAATAACCCATTACTGATAAATCAATAACTTTTTTTAGATGGAACGGATGGGGAGGGGCTCTTTTGGTCATTTCCTACAATACTTATAGGTATTAGGTTACTGTTGAGACTAGGGGGAGTAAAATAGGGGACTCTAACAGGTTTGATGGGCAGGTAACCGTCAAATTAGATACTATCATTTTAGGGGACTTGGAAATTAAATTTGTAGCATTAACTTATTTATTTGATTTATTTTGGTTGGTATAGTTTATTGTTCTAGTGGGAGTCATTTAATAGCAGGCCCTTATCTTTTAAATTTTTTTAATTTTTATTGTCCAAGTGTGTAGATTTATTATTAGTAATTGGTGATTAGTAGCCAGGTCACCGATGACGTAATGAAGAGACGTTGTTGTGTCCCCTGTTGCTTTTTGGTCATTTGGGGTCGGTGAAATTGATGAAAATTTGCTTCTACTTTGCAGTTTTTTGTCGGATTTGGAAGCTATAGAATTTTCTGATGGAGTATTTTGTGATTTCGATTTATATTGAAATAATTGAGAATCAAGGTATTTACCTCTTTTTGCATCAAACAACTTGACGTTGATTCTTTCACCATTGGACTTTGATCTAATTATTGAACTCATAAGGCCATTGTACCCTGCAGTTGTTTGTTTTCTGAACCTTACTCATCCTTTTCAGGAATGGGTTCTTGCGAATCATTTATTTGAGTAATTGTTTTCTGCCGCATCCATTGCCTCTAGAATATCTAATTTGGTTGTCATCATACGTTTGCTATAGTTAATTTGTGTGTGCCCCACGCATCCGCATCCAACACAAAGGATTCTGTTACGAATCTAGCCACGATGCATTTGGGACCCTGGCTAAAGGAATGAGTATGCATGTGCACTAAAGATGCCTACATATATAGAGGAGGAACTACGTTATGTTATTTTCTTTTAATTAGCTATTTTGTAATAGCAGTCTAGAATCTCCCTTTTCTATTTTTTCTTTTGTTCTTTGATCCGCTTATAAGTTCTTTTATACCAATACAAACCTTAGTTTGTTACAGATTCCGTCTCCCTCATAGATGATTTCTTGTTTAAGATTGCCTATGTTGATGTATGTTTTGACCGATGTGCCTATTGGGACTTCCACGCATAATCCCTCGCAGCGTTGCAGACATGCAAACATTCATTTTGACTAGGTGCCCCATCTTTTTGCCAATAGTTGCTAGGATTTTGTGGTCATAATATTCTGTGGGTAGGATTGCTTACTACAAAATTCGATTGCCATCGCTTTACGGAGAGGAAGAAGCCATTTATGAACCATGGACCGCCGTGAAGTGCTCTGTGCATACTTCCTCTTTGAGGAATTTCACCGTGTAATAATCATACCTCAGGTCGATTAGTAGGATTTTCTCATTTGTTTTCCATAGGGATGATGGTTTATTTTTTAAGTACACGTGGGTGATCTTTTTCCCCAGTAACTTAATTATCATGAGTATGCCCATGGTTGTTATATTCTTGTCATTTCATCCTTAGACAATAATAATGGAAACATTGCTATAGGATTTTCCTACGGTAACTTTAGTGCTATCTAAATCTTGTTGGCTTAGAAAATAGTGCGTCTCAAAAAAATAAAATATTTTATTTTAGGAGAAATTACATGTTTAGCAAACATATACTAATTAATTACCACTCGCGACTAACATTCAATGATAATTATGTGGGCTAGGATTTCGAGTTTGTATAATTCGGCATTTATATAATATAATTTGCATAAGTTTTGTATAATATAATTTGTATATCTGTTTAAAGTTTAGATGTTTGTATTTGTATAATTCGGCATTTATATAATATAATTTGCATAAGTTTTGTATAATATAATTTGTATATCTGTTTAAAGTTCAGATGTTTGTATTTGTATAAATTCGTTATTTCGAGTTTATACAAAAATAACTCAATTATACTATGTATCTGCAAAATATACAAACTCACCCGCAAATTATACAAACGTGACAACTTAAATTGTAGCTACATCCCGTAATTATGCAAACTATAGCTATGAAGCATAATTAAGTTTATTATAGTGGCTATTTGCGAAAATTCCTCATTATTTTAAGTACTTGTTTTAGTTTCTCTTATATTAACTAAATTATAGTTAGTGATGTAATTAATATTCTTATAATTAGATAATTATTTTATCATGTTAAAATTAAGAAGCCCGTAGGTAACTTTGATTTGACTCAATTCTATTTTATTTGAGGAGTTGAGACATAATCTCAACTTCAAGTATCATCCTAGATGTGGAAAAATGAAGTTGGTTCACATATGTTTCACGGATGATTTACTGATATGTTGTAAAGCAAAAATATACCTGAACGATAAAATAAATGATGTTTCAACATCAAAACTATGCAAGATTGACATATCACTCTTTCAAGAGACAAGTTGATACGATTGTTCAAAAATCCGCTACATCAGAATTCAACACTCATTACAAAATTGATAGTTCTTTAATCGATTATTATCCTCACACCATCTACACCTATGTGAACTGTGTCAAACAAGTGGCAAACTTCATCTATGAGGTAGTAATTTATTGGGAAAGGCAATCACAAAATAAATATGCACGACAGGGCAATAGCGGAAGAATACCCAAGTCAAAATTTTCCCTTTCTATTTGAACCAAGAGAGGACAAAATAATGCAAGTAAACACTGTTTGGGGCAGCAAGCAAATCAACCAAAAGAAATATAGCAAGCAAACAAAATCAATACGAAACACCAAATTTAACGTGGAAAACCTTTTCGGTGTGAAGAGTAAAAACCACAAGGCCAAAGCTCCACTATAATCAACAAAAGTTACAAAAGTGTTCTCCAAAATGGCCACCAACAAAGTGCCAAACAATGAGCAACACAACTACAAGATAGCACCAAAAACTAGAGAAATAAAAGGAGCAAAATCACCAAATCGCAGTTACTGTTCACGAGCAAAAATATGGAGCTACAGGACTCCAAATCACCCTCTCTCAGTTCTCAATCAAAGATTAAGTTGAAAGGAACAAGCTGTCCAAAAATCAGCTCAATTGGACAAGAAACGAAGCGGGAATCGCGATTTGAAATTGGCTGCTAGGGCTTATGCGAAAATCTGCACTTTCTCTCTATATGGCTGCTCTCCTAACTCTTGTGATTCTTCGAAATAAGACCTAAAATAAAGTCTTACAAATGCACCATAATATTGGGTTTATGGGCAAAGTGGATTATTCCAATTGAGCTCAAATTTATCCACAAAGGAAAGGAAGGGAGACCCAAAACATTGGACTTTAATTTATCCACATAAGAAGGGAAAAAAGGCCTAAAACCCAACACAATTTGCTACATTATAGTTGTTGTATCTCGAATTCCAGAGATACTAGAAATGTTCTACAGTCTCAAAACTTATATTTACATCTTTTTCTCTAGAACTCTTCGCTGAGGAATGTTATGTCCCAACAACTTGCATTAATAATATTTTGGACTAGATCTCATATTCAACTTTTTGATAGTACGCAACAACTCCTTAATTAGCTGATTTTCAACAATGGGGGCTAAGAAGAATGTGATGAGGTGATATAGGCGAAGTCAGAATTTTAATTTTATAGGATCTAAATTTTGTAACGATGATTTCAAGTATTAATTAATAACAGATTTCTAAACTTAATATTTATATATATTTAGGGATCGTTTGATAGAGTGTATAAGAATAATGCTAAATAAAGTGTATAATTAGTACTGTTTGCATTAGTAATACAATTCTTCATGTATTAGTTATGCTTGCTCTAATTATATAAAGATTATTTTTATGCATTGTTTGGTTTGGTGCATTAAAAATATCATGCATTGTATAAAAAAAATTATTTACAAAGATACTCTTCACAATTATGGTGGAAAAGATATAAAAAAGGTTTTGAGGGGCAATTGAGTCTTTAACCATGATAATGCATACATTAAAACCGTTGCATTACTAATACCTAGAAATTCATGATATTAGTAATAGACACCTTAATACACAATAGAGTGTATAATTAATGTATTAGTTATACATAAAGATGCGTTAGAGTTATTGAGAGAAAATATTTTATGCTATTTCACTTTTATTCAACATCTTATTAGTAACACATTTGTACGAGTAACATCTTTAAATCATAATTCGTGTGAATTAACAAAGTCATAAAAAGACCAATTCAAAGGTTGACTTGTGTGTGTGAAAAGCTTCAGTACTGACCAATTCTGGAATCTTTAGCAAGCTATTATTGACATTTGGAGTTACATCTTTGGCAGAGTGAAGTAGTTACATTCCCCTTGTTTGGATTCACAGAAATTATTTATTCTATTATTACCTTTTTCTACCGGTTGTAAAAAAGGTTAGAAATAACCAAATAATCACTGTTACCTCTTTCATCGAGCTTAAATAGATTGAGTGACTTTGTATGAAAAAAGTTCATAATTGAGTGGTCATCACAGATATTAAGTCCTCTTTCATCCAATCTTCTACTTAGCAAGACCATTAGTTATAATTATGCAAGGAGGACAGATAATTACTAACATTTTAGTGGTTGTAGTTAGATGATTGGCTGCTACCCAAAGCGGTATAATTCTATTAATAAAGATTAGTAAATTGTTTACACACTCATATTGTGGCACTAGCTAGTCTTTACATGTTTATTGGGATTTGGCTTTATATATCTCATAAGTAATTAATCTCACCTACCCATTGGGTCTCTAATTTTTTTAAGAAAATAAAAAATCACCTACCCATTTATAATAGAAAAACCTGTGTCAAAGACATGTGGTCAAAACCACTTAGGGGAACTCGAAAAACTGCTAGTGGGGATACAATTGAAGAAACTAACAGGAAAAGGAGAGGAAAGAAGAGGGGTGGTTGGTGCACAAAACCTTCAATCTTTTAGAGCTATATATAAGTACCCAACACATATGAACACATAATTCAGTCAACAATTGCTTCTCCATTCTAATAATTAGCAAACAATAAACTTAATTTCTCTGCTTCACGAGAATGGGTAGCCTCTCACTTGAAATGGTACGTACTATTCATATGTTACATGCAAACATATTTCAACTATCTTATTCTTTACCTTTACAAATAAAGCAACCCACAATTGGACAAAATATATTTTTATTTACTTGATTATATCTTAAATTGAATTATGATACTTGACAGGATTTTGAGCCATCACCGATGACACCAAGAAGTTTAGCGATGACACCGAGAAGTTTAGCTCGGCGAAGATTGTTTCCGAATGGGGACAACAAGAAACAGAAGGTGGAACAATTAGGCGCAGGGCCAAGGAAGAACTTACAACTTGAAGTGATGGAGCCTGGATTGAAGAACGATGGTCCCTCCTTGGACACAATTTTGGTCAATTATTTAGACACACTTACCCAAAGAGTCAATTTTCATTTAGGTTATCCCGTGAACATATGTTATGATCACTATGCAACTTTAGCACCACTTTTGCAGTTTCACCTAAACAATTGTGGTGATCCTTTCCTTCAAAACACTGTCGATTTCCATTCTAAAGACTTTGAAGTGGCCGTTTTGAATTGGTTCGCACAACTGTGGGAAATTGAGAAGGATCAATATTGGGGCTATGTTACCAATGGTGGCACTGAAGGCAATCTACATGGAATTTTGATAGGGTAAGTTGATATATATGACATGAGCATATAATATAATTGATTCTATTATTTCAGTGCTCTTAAATTATCTTAATATTATATTTGCAGGAGAGAGCTACTTCCTGACGGAATATTATATGCGTCAAAAGACTCTCACTACTCAGTCTTTAAAGCTGCAAGGATGTATAGAATGGATTCAGAAACAATCAATACATCAGTGAACGGGGAGATGGATTATTCAGATTTAAGAGAAAAGTTGCTTCAAAATAAGGACAAACCAGCAATTATAAATGTCACAATTGGTATATACCTACTTCAACTTCTAAGCTTTTTCTCTTTTCTTTTATGGACTTAGTCATCTTACGACTTTTCTCTTGATGGTTTTTTTTAATTATAGGAACTACCTTCAAAGGAGCTATTGATGATCTTGATGTTATTCTTGAAACACTCAAAGATTGTGGCTATTCACAAGATAGGTTTTACATACATTGTGATGCAGCACTATGTGGTCTTATGACACCTTTTATAAACAATGTAAGTTTCCCTTCTTACTTCTAATTATAAACTCTTGAGTAATTTTGAGAGCGACATTCTAATTATTCTTTTTGCAATTTGAACAGATGATTAGTTTCAAGAAGCCAATTGGAAGTGTCACAATTTCTGGTCACAAGTTCTTAGGATGCCCAATGCCTTGTGGTGTCCAAATAACAAGAAAAAGTTACATCAATAATCTCTCAAGAAATGTTGAATACATTGCTTCTGTAGATGCCACTATTTCTGGTAGTCGTAACGGTTTAACTCCAATTTTCTTATGGTATAGCTTGAGCGCAAAAGGTCAAATTGGCCTTCAAAAGGATGTTAAAAAATGCCTCGACAATGCCAAATATTTGAAAGATCGTCTACAACAAGCAGGAATTAGTGTCATGTTAAATGAGCTTAGCATCATAGTTGTACTTGAAAGGCCTCGTGACCATGAATTTGTCCGTCGTTGGCAACTTTCATGCGTCAAAGATATGGCACATGTTATTGTTATGCCAGGAATCACACGAGAAATGCTTGACAATTTCATCAGTGAACTAGTGCAACAAAGAAAACTATGGTACCAAGATGGAAAAACGACCAAGCCTTGTGTTGCAGATGATATTGGTGCTGAAAATTGTGCATGCTCTTATCATAAGATTGACTACATTAGTCCTTAGAAGACAAACAAGACAAGATCATCTGCCACTTTAAAATTGGAATTTTTGAGAGCTCTCTAATTTGTTTATATGTCTTCCATAAAGATGACATTTTATAAATTCTTTATGATTTCATTTTGATTTTCCACAATGGTACAACCGGACGACATAAATGTAATATTGTTTAATAAAAAATTTTGAACGCTCTTTTATGTTCTTTTATTGAGACTGAGAGAAAATGGAGAAAATATCTACTGTATTGATTGAATGTAACAGTATCTGTACAAGTATATTTATAGACAAAGCGATTAATCTGTAACTGCCTCTAACTACAACTAAACACTGTTAATTAGTTAACTAACTAACTACTAAACATAACTAACTACTGGACAACTGTCCTATACATGTGCAACTCATGTGATCCCTTCAATACTCCCCCTCATACTATGTAGTGAGAACAAGTTCAACATTCCCAGTTTGCTTAATAGAAAATCATGTTGTGTCTTCCCCGAGCTCTTTGTCAGGATGTCAGCAAGTTGTAGTGTAGTATTGATGTGCTCAGTGTGTATCAAACCTTCTTGTATTTTTTCTCTGATGAAGTGGCAATCTATCTCTATGTGCTTTGTCCTTTCATGATATATTGGGTTTGCTGCTATTTGTATTGCAGCCTTACTATCATACTGCAATCTCACAGGAAGTTGCAATTTGAATCCCAATTCTTCAAATAGTCCCACTGTCCACACTATCTCAGCAACTGCATTGGCCATACTTCTATACTCAGCCTCTACTGAGCTTCTTGAGACTGTGTTTTGTTTCTTGGACTTCCAAGATATCAAGGATTTCCCCAACTTCACTATAAATCCACTAACTGATCTCCTACTCATGGGACATGTTCCCCAGTCAGCATCACAGTACACTGAAAGTTGTGTAGAATTTTTCGATGACAGTAGAATTCCAAGTCCTGGAGCATTTTTTTAAGTACCTTACTACTCTCAAAGCTGCTTCCATATGAGACTTCTTGGGACAATGCATGAATTGGCTCGGGTTCTGGATGGTGAAGCTATTGTCTGGTCTAGTCATTGTTAAATACAACAATTTTCCTACAAACTTCTGATAGCTGCTAGGATTTGTCAGCAGTTCATCATCTGCATTCCCTTCACAATCTTGGTCAAACTCCACACTGGTAAGCTTCTGATTAGCTTCCAATGGTGTGCTAGAAGGTTTAAAACTAGCTAATCCCAAGTCTGCAATCAGGTCCAGAGTGAACTTCCTTTGGCACACAAGAATGTCTTGATGATTTCTAGCAATTTCAAGACCAAGGAAATATCTCATCTCCCCCAGGTCCTTGATTTTGAAATGATGATGTAATAAATGCTTGGCTTCCTGAATGCGGGAAGGACAAGAACCAGTGATGACTAAATCATCAACATAAACCAGAATCAAAACCATTTTTGTGCCAAAAGTCTTGGTAAAAAGGGAATAATCATGATGGCTCTGGTGAAAACCAGATGCAACAAGGGCCTTAGTGAGCTTTAAATTCCACAGCCTGGAAGCTTGTTTGAGGCCATATAGAGATTTGGTTAGCTTGCACGCAAGAGAAGACTCCCCCTGCCTCAAAAGGCCAGGAGGAGGAACTATGTAAACCTTTTCCAGTAAGTCCCCTTGTAATAAGGCATTGAAAACATCTATCTGATGTAATGCCCAGCCTTTCATACCAGCTAAAGTGAGTACAACCCTCACTGTAACCATTTTTACTACAGGGGAAAAAGTATCCTGATAGTCAAGCCCCTCCTGTTGAGTGTAACCTTTGGCCACCAACCGAGCCTTATACCTATCCACATAACCCTGAGCATTGTACTTGACTTTAAAAACCCATTTACACCCAATAGACCTCTTATCAGTAGGTAAAGGTGTCAAGGACCAGGTCTTATTGTCCGCGAGTGCTTGCAGCTCCTGGTTCATGGCTTCAATCCACTGAGGATGCTGCATAGCCTCCTCAAAGAAGCATGTTCTCTAATGGTAGAAAGATTACATAGGACTTGAAGATAGGAATCAGACACACCATCATAGGACGTATAGTTTGACATAGAATACTGACAAGAATGGAGCTGTTTGACAGGCTTATGGACATAATCATGCAACCAGGTGGGAGGCTTAATAACCCTGCTGGATCTTCTTGTAGGTTCTGCAGAAGGAGAAGATGAAACCACATGGTCCATAGTAGTCAGCAAGGTTAGCTCTGTATCAGAAACCACTGGGAAAGAAGGTATATGTGAGGGCATAAGCATCTCTGGAGACTCATCACTAATTACAACAAAAGGGTCTGCATCCATAACATCTTCACCTGAGTTGTGCAGCTGTTGTTGCTGGTCTATCTCTGGAGAAGAGCTGGATAAGAAAGGAAAAACATTTTCCATAAAGGACACATCTCTACTGACAAAAAAGAACTTGCGAGTAAGATCAAATAGTCTGTATCCCTTCTGAGTGGTGGAATAGCTCATGTGGACTGATTTCACAGCTGTGGCACCAAAGTTGTCTCTTGTGTGAGAATGGGTGGTAGCATAGCATAGACAACCCAACACTCTGAGGTGGTCCGGTTTAGGTTTCCTGCCAAGGTATATCTCAAGTGGAGATTTACCTTCTAAGGCACTAGTTGGTATTCCATTAATGAGATAAACAACATTTTGGACACAGCAGCCCCAAAACCTGATTGGAATGGAACCTTGGAACCTTATTGATTGAGCTACTTCTAAAATTTGCCTGTGTTTTCTTTCAACCACCCCATTTTGTTGGGGTGTGTAACACAAGAACTCTGATGAACAATCCCTGCATCACTGAATAAAGTATGACAAGTAGAATTGAAAAATTCTGATCCATTATCACTTCTGAAAATTTTGACAACAGTTTCAAATTGTGTCCTAACAAGGTTCAGGAAATCTTTCAAGACAACAGGTACATCACTCTTAGACTTTAGTAAGAAATCCACACCATTCTAATGTGGTCATCCATTAAGGTTAGAAAATATCTATGACCATCATAAGTAGGTACCTTGTAAGGAACCCAAACATCTCCATGAACTAAATCAAACATCTTATTAGCTCTACTAATACTATGAGAAAAAGGCAATCTAGTTTGCTTTTCTAATGGACAAACAGGGCAAACAACACTCTTTGCTTGTTTAGTCAACTGCATTTGCACTACGACCTTGTGGGGAACATGACCCAATCTCTTATGCCAGATATCAATACTTATGGATGCATTGCAAACTGCTACTGGATGTTGAATATTTCTGGAATGCAAGTGATACAAATCATCTATCATTTTACCAATCCGCTTCACCTGACCAGTGTGAAGGTCCTGCAGCAAGCAAAAATCAGGATAGAATTTCTTAACACAGTTCAATTCTCTTGTCAACTTGGCTACTGAAAGCAAATTCAGTTTGAAACCTAGAACATACAATACATTTCTGATCTGCCCCCGTCCTATCCTACAACTACCAACATGTAGTATAAGAAGTTTGCTTCCATCAGACAAATACACATCACCAACTCCCTCACATTTACTAATATCTGATAAAAAGCTAGGGTGACATACCATGTGATTAGTAGCCCCAGTATCCACTATTCAATCACATATATTCTTGTTATCTAGTAAAGTACATAGATTACCTGCCATGTTTGCTGATGGTGCAAAAGTGGAACCCTTGTGGAACATGTGTTGAACCTGTGCATATTGATCAGAGGATAAAGAGACAGTGATATTTTCATCAGTCATTACTTCAGAGTGTTGCACATGGTCTTTGCCAGCTCCTATTTGGTTCCTAGTGTGAGGTTCACTACCAAAAGGTTGTCTAGCAGTAAAGTGATGTCCACCATGCTCAGTTCCATGTGTTGATGTGCTACATCTGATGCCTGAATAACCATAATAAGAGTGAGGATGACTAGGATGCATGTATGGAGGCCAATATCCAGCTTGAGGAGCCTGAGAAGGAGCTTGAGGAAAACACTGATGTGGACCTGGTGTTGCAGATGATGCATGATTAGCCAGAGGCTTCCTCTTCCCCTTAAAGTTCTCTGGATAAC